>JASPKZ010007759.1:810000-839985 GCA_030220185.1 Diploptera punctata | reverse complement strand
TACATACCTAACATACATACATACTACATACATACATACATCATACAGACATACATACATACATAACATACATACAACATACATACCTACTCCTACATACATACATACATACATACATACATACATCATACATACATACATACATACATACATACATACATACATCACTACATACATACACATACATACATACATACATACATACATACATACATACATACTACATACATACATACATACATACATACTACATACATACATACATACATACATACATACATACATACATACATACATACATACATACATACATACATACATACATACATACATACATACATACATACATACATACATACATACATACCATACATACATACATACATACCATACATACATACATACATACATACATACATACATACATACATACATACATACATACATACATACATACATACATACATACATACATACATACATACATACATACATACATACATACATACATACATACATACATACATACATACATACATACATACATACATACATACAAATGAATACAGAGAAATGGAATGTCCAAGTAACTTATATAGACTATGTCAGGATTATTTCAAAAATAGAACAGCAAGCCTATCGTCAAATGAATATCAAACAGAAAAACAAATTGAGAAGGGCTGTCCACAAGGATCTTGTTGCGGACCAGGTCTATGGAATGTTTTATATAATTCCATGCTTAACTTACAATTCACACAAAGAACAGAGGTAATTGCCTTTGCTGATGATATCCTCATCATGACAAAAGGGAAGAGTAAATTAGACGTAGGAAATTATTGTAATCAGGATTTAAAGAAAATTGAATTATGGGCTAATGAAAATAAAATAAACTTTAATGACTCCAAATCGAAAGTTCTGATGATAACCAGGAAAAAGAAAATAAACAATGAATCTATAAACATTTATCTTAATAACAAAACGCTAGAACAAGTAGATACACTAAAGTATCTTGGAATTTACGTTGACAAAAATTTAGATTTGATCATCATATTAATCAAATCCATGATAAAGCAATAAGTATATTTCACACATTATCGAAAGCAGCAAAATTAAAGTGGGGTATTGGAAATAAAGCACTACATACAATTTATATGGGCGCTATACAACCGATTCTGACATACGGAGCTCCAGTGTGGGGAGACGCCTTACAAATTAAAACTAATTTAACAAAAATTCAGAGAGTTCAGAGATTATTCAACATAAAAATTACGAAGGCATACAGAACAATTTCATATGAAGCTTCTTGCGTTTTGGCTGGTATTCAGCCTATTGATATAACAATACAAGGAATAATCAAACAGTATGATTCTATACATGGAGATGTAAATTATGATGCACCCTTAACACCAAGTGATTGGATGCATCCTGCACAAATACCCCAAATACAAGAGGCTAAGGAAGGTACAAATTATTTTCTAAAAATTTATACAGATGGCAGTAAAAAGGAAGAAAATGTCGGAGCCGCAGCAGTGATATACAATTTGACAATATTTTTTTAAATCTCAAATATAGACTTGGTGGAAATTGTTCAAATAATCAGGCCGAACAACTAGCTGTATTGAAAGCTCTAGAAGAAATACAGAATATAAGTAACACTTCGGGTGAAGAGAAGACTGCAGCTATATATTCTGATAGTAAAGTTGCCTTAGCCCTTTTCCAGAAAAATAGCAAACATAATAGCATAGTTGAGGACATTCTAAAAACGATAAAAAATTTAGAACAGAAACAATGGACAATTCATTTTAAATGGGTGAAAGCACATATAGGTGATATTGGAAATGAGTATTGCCGATGAGCTTGCAAAGGAGGCAGCAAAAGACCTAAATCTGCATGTAATATATAACAAGATTCCAAAATCACTAATAAAGTGTAGAATAAGAGAAAACGGACACCAGCTGTGGCAGAATAGGTGGAATGCAACAAATAAGGGTGCTCAATGCAGACTATTCTTCCCATATATCAAAGAAAGACTTAACATTAAATTCCCTATAACACACCGCAGTTACTGCATGGATATCAGGCCACGGTAAAACACATGACTACTTACATAGATTCCATATTATAGATAACCCGGGATGTGCATGTGGCTGCCCGCGACAAACTGCGAATCATATGATTTACTTGTGTAAAGAATTTCGGCAGCAGAGAACTACCTTAATAGCAGACATATATAAAAATGGAGGGAACTGGCCGGTTACTAACAACGAATTAGTAACTAAACATCTAAAACAATTTTGTAAATTTATAAACTCTATGAACTTATAGTTAATAAGGTGTTGTAAAATAATGCATGTAATACTGCTCTGCAGTGGGGCATGTTGATTGATTTTCAATAAATTAAAAAAAAAAAAAAAAAAAAAAAAAAAAAAAAAAATACATACATACATACATACATACATACATACATACATACATACATACATACATACATATACATACATACATACATACATACATACACATACATACATACATACATACATACATACATACATACATACATACATACATACATACATACATACATACATACATACATACATACATACATACATACATACATACATACATACATACATACATACATACATACATACATACATACATACATACTAATAATATATCCCTTATACAAAAACGTTAATTATTCATTTATACAGAACAATGGGGAATGACAACGATATAGTATATTGTATTTAAACGTAGTTTCATTGCTTCAATAGGTCTATATGTTATCCGCTGTATTCTGTATTATGTAATTTTATCATTTAGATTATATAATGAAGTGGGGAATCTGTAAGGATATTTGATCCAAATAGAATCACTGTAAGTGAAATGAGGTACTTGCTCCAAACGGCTGGCTATAATTAGTGGGACTATAAAATAAACAAGATATATAAATGGAACTTAAAATTAAGTCTATATTAACAGATATATGCCACTATCAAGATAACTGGCATTAGTATGTGAAATGGGTGTATTTAATTAAGAAATGTAGGAAAATCCGGCAATATTAATCTAGAGGCAAGAGATCAACTGGACGTTTTTTTAAAGAGGGGCTAAAAACCTACGTACATCGAAGAGTCCTAGGTCTATAACCTTAATGACTTCTGCTGCTGATTATATTTTATTTTAACTCCGTTAAATTAATTCTCTGTTAAATTAATTAATTTTACTACCAACTGTGTTATAGTCTACATTCCTCTGCAGAATTAATTCTTATTGGCCTGAATAATATTCCTTTCTGAATACCCAAGTCCGCGCCGTAGCTAAGTATTCAAGGCAAGATGTCTTGCTGTAGAACTACGGATCTTGAGCTGATTCGAATATCCATGAAGATGAAATGTTTAATGGAAGTTTCGCCAGTAAGGGACCGATGACCAACCAGCATCGTGAGGAATTAGGGTAGCTCCAATAAGTACCGACTCTGAGTTGAGAAAACTAGATATAACGGCTGTGGGATCCGTCATGCTAACCACATGTCACACCATACATTGGCTTGATGATCGTCTACCTCTGTGATTAACACATGTGGATGTGATGACAGCATCCGGCTGGTAGCCCAAGGGCTTTCTAGGCATGCCGCACCGTGAAATTTTAAAAATACTTAATATTTTTCTTTTACATCCGAAAAATGTCCGTCCATCCCGACCTGCTTAAAAATCGCGAATCTCAGATCCATAGGCTAAGATGTTAGTTACTAGATACAGTAATCCGATTATTTTTAATTATAACCATCATTATCAAATTCTGTCAAGGATTAGCTCTCCTGATCTATTCCGCATAAGGTGAGCTGCTCTCACCATTGCTTCTTCGGCCTTCCAAGATCTCTCTTCCCATTAGAACTATGTGGAAACAGTTTTTAAGGAAGCCTGTCACGTGATAAGAGCCCGTAACATTTATCATAAAAAATGCCAAGAGTGATTTCCAATTTATCTAGACAATTTAGAAATGAAGAATGGCACTTGATTGGACTATTTAATGAATAAAATTAAGCTGTTTACTCACAAATCATTATTTAATATTGGACATATCTGTATTGTCACCCCATCTTAATAATAATAATAATAATAATAATAATAATAATAATAATAATAATAATAATAATAATAATAATTTGATTTAATATTTGCATTTAATAAGAACGTATGTCAGGTAGTTCACTTTTGCGCGTAATCCAAGGCGTCAAGTAGTCGCCAGAGATGTGATTAAAATTCCATACAACAATCTCGAAATGCAGTTGTTTCAACACCTGCTTCTAGTACTTGTAATAAGGGTTATTATTCGGTATCAGTAATCTTTACTGACTTCAACAATTATTCAAAGGTCTGTGCTTCAATATTCTGTATCTTTCATGTGGGAGGCGGTTATCAAATATAAATGTTCCTATTGAACACTTACGTATTTTGAAGGTAGTCTGAAAGTTTTAGAGCTACCGACCTCACTTATAAAATTTAGCTAAGAACCTTCTAGAATTATTGCATCAGTGTTTACATACGATACATTTCCTTTGTGACGTCAGATGCGGGAATTTAACCAAGCGAGCAACATGATTCCACCCACCTCCGTGATGCTTGCCACGTTAAAATAAAAAATTGATAAATCTTTTCAGTGCAATATTTTTCAAAGTGGTATTTGATTCATTAAACTTACAGGAACTTAAAGTAAATTATAAGTATATACGGAAGTGCGATTTTCATGAATATTTAAAATAAATATTTTATATTTATTCAACCTAAACCTATGTATTTTAAATACAATTATACGGACTTCCGCTTTCATCGTTTAACCATTTAAAAGGTCCCTGAACTGGGACGTGGCCGCACCATTATGGTCGTCTCCAGTGCCGAATTTTTTAATCATATTGTTTTTCGGCAGTGATATTTTGCCGCGATTTGAATTTATTTGGGGACTGGTTTATCCCCCTTCTCCTCCACTTCACTCAAACAAGATAATCTTCAACGGAATTCTCTACTGCGTAATGTACGCACTTACTTAAGTATTCATTCTCTGATGAATATTTTAATATTTATTCATTCTGATGACTTCAATGAGTTTTTATAACCCTCATGAAAATATTCAATAATTTTCAAATATGACAAAGTGGTTGTAAGGCACTTTGACAATTATCAGCTTGTTTTCAACCTTGTACCTGTCTGGACATGAGAGTATTCTTTAGATTTAAGTTCAGAATAAATTACAACATATGTGTCTTCAACTTAAATCGAATTTTCTATTAAAACTTGCTTCTGCTTATATTTCTACCATTGCTTCTAATTCTAATAAAAATATTTAGCTGCATCTTCTACAGCAAAATTAATATTTTTCAAATCATATCGTCCTAATTCATTCAATTTTTAATTTTCTGTTTTAATTTCAGTGTCAAGACAGGTTCAGCAACATCATGAAGAACATCAATAGTTATGTAATTGATGGAAAACGTATTAAGCATAACATTTGATTTAAATAAAACATCAGCATCATTTGAAATCTAATAGAAATCAATTACTATTTACAGATTCAGAAAACATTTAGAGCTGTATTATTTCAAGCGTAAACTATTTATTTGCGTGAATTATAATCAATAGCTTCTTGAGCCCACAGGTGTGCCAATTTTGTGCACAAAAAATGTGGACACTTTGTCCATCAACATACACTTAATAATTGAATCTATTTGATCTTATAAAAGGTGATAGTTCCCATGAAAAATGTATTGCTTTTGTCCATCTCATCAATGTGCAATTCACATAAACATAATTTCTACTATCTTGCCGTAAGAAGTGCCATCTTCTCTGCACAAAACATTGGAAGCCATCCATGTCATCGTAGTATTTGTGTTATTCCAGTAACACTTAATTTTACACATAACATTCATCAATATGTATTTCATACAAAACGTCTATAAATCTGAATTACGTAACCTTAGGCAATACTAAAATGTCTTACTCAGAGACAAATCATCAATCATTTTTAAGCTAGTCTGAAATTAACACAAATAAGTTTATCTTTAAAATTAAAACTCATCAGACCAAACACTAGGCATAATATTACATTTGCAATTAAATTCCTCACATTGAAAAATTAATTATTAATTTCAGTGCAAAGTGAAAACATATATTTCTTTCAATTATTATTCTTTTTCAATATTTGATCAAAAGGGGGATTTGAGCTAATTAAAGCACAACATATATAATCAGATATAAAGCCTAATTTTTTTAACGTACCAACCAAGGTGAGTTAAGTAAAATTCATGTTGTAATTTCACTACTTTTTTGTGAATTTTATATGGCATTTTTATAATGTTATTTTTTGGTAAAATAATGCAAGGATATTAAATACCTGTTAAAATTCAGGTCATATATTGCTATTGATTTCATTAAAATAATTTGATACTTAATATGTTCTTTGTTTAATATTAAGATTTACAGGAAATAACCCCTCAAATGATTTGACATTTGAAAATGTTTATGATACATTTGATTTACAAGAAGGTTTTGAAATATGAAAAAGAATAAATTAATTTGTTCATTTTACAGTTTTCCTACAAATATGGGGCTGAATACTGTAGAAATAGTATAGCTTTTTTGTTTACTTGAAAGGATACTTAAATAATTTGAATTTAAAATAATTCACTTTTGCAACATTTCATATGATGTGTTTCATTTACCTCAATGTTTTTTTTTAATTTAATCAAATGAAGTAATTAATTCTTTCAAAATAATTGTCATTGGACATCAGATCATTTAACATCTATTATGAAATTTAATTGTTTGTAAACAAGTTTTTCTCCACACTTAAAATTAGTTATGGTAGCTTTAACGACTATGGTAGTCACTTAGCACTTTGATAGGTCAACATTTCATCTGAGGGATTGATTGAATTTTTACATTAAAACATTGCAATTTTTAAATATTACATTTATTGTAATTATAATTGTTGAAAACTTGTCAAATAATAAGATATATATATTATGAATTTCCAAAATTTAGGAATTTATTATACGTATGTAAATTTTCATTCATGGACAAACATAAAACAAAAATTGATTTCATCATATGAAATCAACATGCAGTTAATCGTTTTTAGTCGCTACAATGAAAAAGTTATAATTCTCTTTTTTGGAATGGTTCTCATTTCTGTTGGGTTTTATTTACTCACTACCCTCTTTGAACTTTAAAATTTTCTTCATGATTGATTGTAAGTAATAATGATTACATGCATTAGTTACATGCAGTGAAACTTGAATAATATATTAAAATAAAAGTAATAATTTTGAGTTTTAAATTAAATTTATTTTTTTTAGATTAGGAATTTCTTAAACTTAAATACATTTTGTAAAGGCAATTGCATACATATTTATTTATTGAAATTTTTGCATGAGTGTTAAGGTATACACTTTCAATAATAATTATAAAACATTATTATAATTTGAACTTGAAACAAAACAGCTGTTTTATATTTATGATTGTTTATTATTTGCAAATGCCATGATATTTGTTTACTTCATGATAATTCTTTGAAAAATAACTGAATTTGTAATTTCACATGAATATGTGATCTACAATAACAGTTGAATTGGGAAATGGAATTCCTGCAATTTTTTTTAAACAAAGTTCAGAATTAATTTTCATTTTAAATAATATTTGAAAATTTTATGATTTAATAACCTAATCCAAACTTAAAATATTCCACTTAATGAATAGTGAAACATATTAATGAAGAATGTTTTTATTCAAGTTTGATTTAAAACTAAATCATTAATTACTAGTTAATTTAATACAAATACTACAACTTTTTTAAATAGTATATTTACTGTAAACATATTTACCTACCTTTCCCTTCCATTGCCACTATCGTGTGGAAGTAAAACTTCAAATTTCAAGATTTGTGAAAAAGTGAAAATTTGAAATCAATTTCAAATCAGTGCTACGATTTAAATAACTTCCTTAGCGAACAAGTTTTTTTTTGTGTTTGTTCTCAAATTAAGTGTTTTAATTTAAATTAAAAGTCAATGGCGTGACTTACTGAATTTCAAAACATAACTCAAGAATTTTATGAAGAATTATTGAACTTTTATAAAAATTTGTCAACAATGCAACATAATTTTTTATTGAACATTTTTTTATTTTGAATTAACATTCATGTATGTCATTTTGTTTTGTTTCAGGAAATTTGTGTTGTGTTTTTTACAGGAATTTAAAACAATATGTAATTATAAAATGTTGTGATTCCTGTAAGTTCTATTAATCAGAATATTTCTGTTTGAAATGATGGAATCCATCATTTGCGCGGGAGTTATGGGCAAATATTTATTGTCACCACATCTTAATAATAATAATTTGATTTAATAATTGCATTTACTAAGCACGTATGTCATATAGTTCACTTTTGCGCGCAATTCAAGGCGTCAAATAGTCGTCAGAGATGTGATTAACATTACATAGAACAATCTGGAAACGCAGTTGTTTCAACACCTGCTTCTAGTACTTGTAAGAAGGGTTATCTCTTGCATTACGTAATCCATACCGACTTCAGCATTTATTCAAAGGTTTGTGCTTCAATATTCTTGTGGGAGACGGTTATCAAATATAAATGTTCCTATTGGACACTTACGTATTTTGGTGGTAGCCTGAAAGTCTCAGAGCTACCAACCTTATTTATAAAATATACCTAAGAACCTTCTAGAATTATTGCATCAGTGTTAATATACGATACATTTCCTTTGCGTCATCAGATGCGGGAATTTAACCAAGCGAGCAACATCTTTGCACCGACCTCCGTGATGCTTGCCACGTTGAAATAAAACTTTGATAAATCTTTTCAGTGCGATATTTTACAAAGTAGTATTTGATTCATTAAACTTACAGGAACTTAAAGTAAATTATAAGTATACAGTGAAGTGCGATTTTCATGAATAGTAAATATTTTATATTTGTTCAACCTAAACCTATGGATTTCAATTACAATTGTACGGTTCTCCGCTTTCATATTTTAGCCATTTACAAGGTTCCCGAACTGGAACCTGGCCGTACCAAATATAGTTATTTTAAAATATTTGTAACTTATATTAAATTGAAACGGCGATGTTTGAAAACAAATCAGAAACGTTTGTTATGTTTTATGTGTTCATACACAGCAAATAGTTCACATTATTTATTGCCAAATTGGATCGCAATGTTGTGAGAATGCACCCTAGTGGAGACAAAATGAAACACATCAAACTGTATATTGTAACTAACATTATAGATTATTAAATAATTTGTGATGTCCTATGTTGTAAATATGTCAATTGTATTTTCCTAGAACATAAATATCAGGGAAATAATAGTTTAATATAGTGTAAACACTGGTTTCCATTTATTGTGATATAATCAATTGCTACTATTTCTTTCTATTATATCCCGCAAGCCGTACCTTGTTACGTTCGTGCTCTATATATGTGCAATGTGGGAGCCACATGCATTCTAGGATTCTTACATCTCTGCTACGTAAATATAGTATATAAATTGCTATATACAACGTATTTGTTAGAGAGTCAATCACTGCAAAAGAATGATCTGACCTGTTCAGAATCTTAAAAAGGAGGAGCTTTATTCAATATGATAAACATAAGTTGATAAATATCGAGGTGAACCACGGCTGTGATTGATTGTAAAATAAAATTCATTGAAACGTGATTAGGCATTGAATCTCATTTGGGGCATGAGTTAATAATTTCCGTAAACTTTTAATGGTATCAGTAATAGCCGTGAGGTTTAATTCTTCTCGGATGTCTATATTCCGTTATGATAAAAAAAATAGTGTGTAGCTTTAACTGATCTTAGCAGTTTGATCTCAGCCACTTTTGCCACTTACATCCTTTGGAGTTGATGATAAGTTTCATTTTTCTGTTCCATACAACAAAATAGAGTCACCCATTGTTGTATAGAATTTCAAAATAAACTTTGCACTGACTTTTTTTTGTAATGTTGATTTTATTTTATCGAAAATTGTTGAAATTTGGCTAATTTTATGTCTATTTCCCTGAGCTTATGTAGAGAAGTAATTGACTTTACCGATTTCCTTATTCTTAATTCTTCTTCTTCTTCTTCTTAAACTTAATTTGTAGGATTATCATCCTGTTTATTTCCAAAATCACTCCTCGGAGGAAGATGTACTGGATGCGCATTCACTGTCTATCCATCTCTTGACAGGTCTTCCTCTTGTTCTTCTCCCGTCCATTGGTCTATCTTCTTTAGCTCTTTTTGCAAGCCGGTTTTCTTCCAATCTTTCTATATGACCCTTCCAATATTTTCGTCTATCTATAATAAATTTGGTTATGTCTTGAATATGGCATCTTGATCATCCAATAAAATATAAATATACCTTCAATAATAGCAGATCACAGGAGTCTGCAATTGACTATATTTTAACAAACAGAGAGATTCATTTTGATCAGATAATAGATGTCAGGCCACTTAATTCCACTGATATAGGAAGTGACCACAAACTAGTTTTGTGCAAAATAAGAATACGATTGCCAAACATACAGAACGAAAGTCAACGTATATAACAAAATTTAATATTGAATCATTTATAAATGAAAGCACAAGACAACTGTACCAGCAAAGATTAAAGGAAAAACTGCAACAAGTCAAAACGGATACAAAAAATAGTGTAGATCAACAATGGCAACATATAAAAGACGGTATATTAAATGCAGCTAAGGAAGTAATAGGACTAAGACAAGTAAATGTAAACAGCAATAAGAAGAATACTCCATGGTTTGTACCTGAAATTAAGGAAATAGCCAAAAAGAAAAAGTAATCATATTTACAATTTTTGAAAAATAAAACCCCTGAATCTTGGAAAACATACACAACAGAACGCAATATAGCAAATGCTAAAATTAGAAAAATTAAGCAAGAAAAATATTCCAAAAATATGTAATATGATATATATGGAGGCCAACGAAAAATATGCGGAACATTAAGAAGAAATAAAATGGAAATTAGGGATAGTATACAAACAAACAAATTGACAATGCAAGAATGGAATAATTATTTCCAGGAACTATATAAACAAGAAGAAAATAATCAGGAAAACAATCAGGATGTTTATGAATATCAAAATCAAGATGAATTAATTGAAATAACAATAGATTAAGTAACTGACACAGTACAGAGATTCTTAATATTCAATTTATTAAAATTCTGCGATTACAATTGCAAAGACTGCAATAACATCATGATATGGGAATTTATTTTGTTCATATCTTATGAAAATATGAGATCGTTATCGTATTATACGACAGGGGAGGGGGGTTCGTGAGTGGGGCAAATAGAATTTAATAATTGTTTTGAAGCACGTAGCTTGTGAAATAAATACTCGTTCTACGTGCTTGACAGAGCTGGAATTCCAGGCCACATTCTCCAGTGAAAAGCATGCAAAGTAGCTGTGCTATGTTATTTTTATTTATTTTTCACTCAATATTACTTTGGAGGATGACAGGTTCTAGCTAACTTATTAGTCTGACTTTAATGGATCCATTCAAAAATTCAGCAAAATATACAACAAAAAGAAAAAAAGGGAACTTATAAAAAAGCTCAAGTTTGAATTAATAATAATATATAAGAGACATGCAATTCACAATAAGATAAAATGAGGTCGAAATAGAATTGAAGGGAACTCTAAAGCAGTTTTGATGAAATGGTTCACTCTTGTGCAAAGAACCTGCACTATGCTCTTTTTTTTCCAGAATAAATGAATGCATATCTAAACTTTCTGTTTGCCATTTCTGTTCTCGAAATATAATTTCAGACTCGAATAATTAAATGGAATTAATATTGGTTGGAAATTGAAATTTATATTATATTTTGTCATTTTCTATGTAATTTACACAATACCATGTTAGATTCCGCTATCTAGTTATCATTTTTTTGGACAAAAGAGATGAACAGATAGGTGAATGGAGAATACTACATAAGAGTGAGATACATGTACTTTATAAGACGTCAGATATAGAGTAAATCTCATAGACCACGATGGCAGGACATGTGTCACGAATGGGAAATGAAAAAGATACATGGAAGCTTATTATTGGAAAACCAGAGAGAAATCGCTCAGTTGATAGATCAAGAACGAGATAGGAGAATAAAATTAACCATGATTTGAAGAAAAGCGATGATTGGAAAGCTTGTCTCGGGATAGTGATATGTGGAGAGCTTATGTCCGCGCGGCCATGAATCTACGGATAGTGCCAGTAAATTAGTTAATTATCTAGTTCTCATAGCACAGGGTGTTCTTATTCGAACACCTAATTATTTAACCTCTCTTTTACATACACAATATAAAAGTGCGATCACATATTTCTAGAGACAATTTTATTTCGCATCAATTTGTTTTTCAATTTCTCTGAAATAATTTTTTGGTTTTTTTCGTAAAATAACACCAGCGTTGCCGCTTTAATATAACTTTAATTTTATTTCAGGGTTTCAAGAAGAATAACCACTGGAATATGTTGAGGTTACTAGGAATTGGAACATTAAGGCTACAATTGTATGGATCTATTATCAATTTTATTAATTTTTGTAGGTAAATTAATTAAATAAACACTTCTTTACACTTTCCCTTGTAAAAACAGCATGACACTTATTACATTGGAAGTTCCTTTCATGAAAAGTTGACTGCACGGAATTCTTTGATACCGTCTTCGACTCTCATTTCCTTCCTATGTCAACTCTACATTCTAAAATATTAATTTTAGCTTTACGCGTTTGCCCAACCTCATACACAGATACCTCTATCTCTGCACAATTAATTTCGACTTTTTCATTACTTTTTGCTTTACAGATTCCCGTAAAATATTACATCTAAATTAAATAAAGATTGCTTATATTAATGGTATTGCTTAGTTATTTTAAATTAAATGCATATTGCTATAATATTATTCAAGATGGTCGAATCACAGGTAAAAATCACAACGTTCACTTTAGAAATGATGTTAAACATAGATCGGATTATTCAGTTCAAATTAATTTTAGATTAATATATTTTTGAAGAAGAAAGTACTTGCTAGATATACAAAAAGTGAGATTCATGCAAAAACCTAAATCACCTCTATAACCCCACCAGAAATGCACTCTTTCGTTTACGATGTTGTGCCCAGATATACGTATGGAGTGATTTAAGTATTTCGTGGTACTCTATTATTTGTATTCTTCTTAAGTTGGGATTTTTTCTTCACGCACAGAAACTGCGAATACATTTTAAGATTCGTGGTTCTCTAGGACTAGAAGGACACGATCCTCCTTTGAGCATTTCACATACTTGATGAAATATGTCAGGAATTTTAGAAATATTTCTTCGTTAGACCAAACTGATGGAGTTGCAGCTCCTAATATTCCTGACGGTGTACTGAACAGCATCATATCCTTAAAATTGACCATAGGAAAATCAACATAGGTGGAATGTGATTTCCGATAGCAATTATGGTGGTTATCATTGCTATAGTGTTTCCTCTTTAGGCAGATGTGCGGCTTTCAATTTGATTAATTCCGTTGGGGGCAACAATGCGACTAGGGGTCTGAACAGTAGAAAGCCCGGTTTATGGGGAGGAACGGGACCACATCTGGTGGTGAATGCTTTCTAGATTGCTAAAAATGCATCAACATCTGTTTTATTGAATCTAGTTGAACGGTATAATCTCGTAGTCTCTGACTTTCTTACACTAAGTGAGTCAGCTTGGCTGCGCCTAAACTAGCGCATCCATTATTCACCGGCTATGCAATTCCAATTATCAGGATACGTTTTTATTATTAGCAACTGCAAATTTAGTTGCAAGTTCTCTGACACCTTGTTTGTGAGCCCATACTGCATTTGAGCCACTCCGATAATATAATCAACAAGTTGATCCTCTTCTCGGTCACTAATAACTTTTTCACCGCAGTATTCATACAGTAAATAAATTCTGCTTCCCCAGAACTCTTGAAAGCTGCATGGTGTCTTGATAGAGGTGCAAGAGAGACTTCATGTACCTATATGCCTTTCTTAGAGGAATCCTTCGACCAGGTGGAGCATTAACAGCTTCAACTGTTTTCCTAACGGCATCTGTGTCCACGGGTTTTCTCTTAAAACCAGCTTTACTTCGTGACATTATTTAAAAAAAAATACACTTTACCATCAATTCATACTTTTTAGCCAGAAGAATGTTTCAAGGTGCACGAGATACTCTGCTCCAAGATACAAGACGATACTATTCCAAACGAAAATGACGTCTCTGCTTTATAGCTTATAATAAAAGTTTGTAATTGTATTACACTATACTTACCAAGTACTAGAGATTGCTTTGGTTTTGTAAGTTTCTTCACAACACTTATATATATATTTTTCTCTCAGGAACAATAACAAGCGCAACACAAAATTTTACTAAGGAGGTTTCAAAACAAAATTTTTGTATCTCGACTCAATAACTAACGGTGCTCGTCTGATACTTTTACAGCAGTGTTATGTCGTTTAAATACACCAGGTAGTAGTATAATATGCCGCTGGAATACAGCACTAACTGGAAACCAAAGGGTGTTCCAAGGTACAATATTCTCAAGGAACAAGTCTCCCTTATAGCCTATATATATATATATATATATATATATATATATATATATATATATATACATGCTACATATGTAAGGAACAATAGAAGAAAAGCATTTGAGATGGTGTGGAAATTCATACTAATGGTAGAGGATATAATACCAAATAAGATACTCAAATGGGAGGCTACAGGAAGGAAGTAAGGAGATAGACCAAGTGAACTTTGGATGGATGGAATAAGAATAAATATGGAAGCATAGTTATCGGGGAAGTGGATCCATTAGACGGAGATCTCTGGCGACAAATCACTTTAGTGGAAGAACTACTACAATATGGAATATTCCTAGGATCCAATAAAAATATTCTTAGGTAACAATATAAAATTATAACATAAAATTGTAAAATTGTATATCTATAAAGTACAGCTTACTTACCTTGCTATTTTATTTTTCTAAAATTCCGGTACTATATGTCTTTCGGAACCGATCCCATCTTTAGCATAGGGTTGTTTTACTTACTTACTTACTTACTTACTCACTGGCACTATCGAACCCGTAGGTTGATGGCCGCGCGGACATAAGCTCTCCATACATCCCTATCCTGAGCTAATGTTTTCCAATCATTCCCTGTATAATCTATTTCCCTCAAATCATAGTTAATGCTATTCTCCCACCTCATTCTTGGTATACCAACTGGGCGTTTTCCCTCTGGCTTTCCTACAAGAAGCTTCCATGCAAGTCTTTCATTCCCCATACGTGCAACATATCCTGCCCATTGCAATCTACGAGACTTAACTGTTCTTATTATATCTAGCTTACTATAAAGAACATGTTGTTCATTGTTATGAAGTCTTCTCCATTCACCTGTCTCTCTTTGGTCCAAAAATTTTCCTAAGTACTTTATTCTCAAATTCTTGTAATATCCTTGTTGTTTTACTGACCATTCAGTAAATTCTCTAAGACACGTTGTATAATAAAATGTGGTCTATTATTCTTTTTATACATTTTTAGTATAGTTACTTGTTGAAAAGTTTAGCTGATTAATACAATTTTTTAGTGAAATTTAAATTTTAAAAATAAAATTCATGTATATATTTTTTTAATTTCCAGTATTAACTTTTTATATTTTACACATTAATGGAACTTCTTTATATGCGTATACCATAGCAATCTGTGTCAAGTGAATATTGATCGCTTATACAGATGTACACTTTGTGACAAAAAGAATGAGCCGACTCTTGATCTCGAATATTTTAAGTTCCAATGAGCGATTCACACGAGTAAATTAATTGCACAATAGAGCTACAATACGTTTCCTTTCTTCCTTTGAAGAGTATTTTTTCAAGCGTAATTAGCCAGCATACGCTTAGCTCAGTGCTTAGTGGCTTGATTCGTATGCAAAAGGTCACCGGGTCGATTAATGATTTGGTATTTTTTAATTGTTCAAATGCTTTCTATTTTATCTCTCTGTCCATTCTGAAAGGAAAAACGTGCTAACTATTTGGAAGTATAACTATTTTTAATATTATTTATTTATTTATAAACAGGTTTACGATGTAATAAAACATCTTCCTGTGCCCAAAGATTTTTAAATTTTTACTTTCTTTCTCCTTCTTCTCTACCTTCACATTACAATTCTTCCTCATTTCTCTTCTTACATCATCCATTCATTTAAATCTAGGTGGACCTCTCTTTCCTTTCCCAGGTAGAATCCATTCTAAAGCATGTCTCGGTAATCTTTTCATTGGCATCCTACATGTATGAGCATCTCATTCTAGTGTTTGTATCTCACAAAATATAATATTGAATTTTGGACTTTCATTTGTTGGCTGATGATTGTATTTCTGATTTCTCCAATTTAGAATGTCTAGTTGAGCGTCTGGAACAATCCATTTCAGTATACATAAGCTTTAAATTCAAAGTTTTATTCAACTACCAAGTTTCTGCACCGTATGTTAGCGTGCTTCAAATAGTGGATTTATAAATTTCTAATCTGGTATCCATTCATATGTTCTTATCCCACGAAAAATCATTTAACACTGTTATTACTGATCTGCCTTTTTTAATTCTATATTTTATGAAATATTCTTGGGTACATTTTGAGTTAAATTTGATCGCCAGTTAATTACATTCTTCACGTCCTTTGATACATTCCATTATTATTATTATTATTATTATTATTATTATTATTATTATTATTATTAATTATGACTATTCCGTAGCCGAGTGGTTAAAGTAGGAAGCCTTGGCGCAGAGCTACGGGACTTGCGCTGGTTCGAGTCTCCATGGGGAAAGAGATTTTCTCATGGTATTTCGGCCAGTATGGGACCGGTGCACACCCAGCATCGTGAGGCATTTGGGTAGCTAAAATAAGTAGCGGCTCCAGGTTGAGAAAACCAGCTATAATGGCTGGGGGACTCGACATGCTGACCACATGTCACCCCTACACTGGCTGATGGTCATCTACCAATGTCGGCCGCGGTGGACTAGTTGTTATGCTCCTAGCCTCTGGTCCCAAGGGTCGCGGGTTCAAACCCGGCCGGAGTCGATGGATTTTTTTAGGACAGAAAAATCCAAGGAGCAAGTCCTCCGGGAGGGATTTTAAGCCGTGGGTCCCGAGTCTGAAGAATTTCAGGCTCGTAAAAAATCCTTAAGCCTGAATGAAAAGGCCTCTAAGCAAAATTTACCGAATTTTACCGTCCTAGTATTACCTTGGTTTCCTAGATGTCAGTATGAGGCGGAACGCTGACCACGTACCACTCAAAATGACATACATACGAAAACAAGTGTAACTAAATTAGTATGGTTCAAATTCTTACCTGTAGGGGGAGAGCGCCTAAATCTCTGTAAAGGGAAAACATAGACTTACAATACAATTATTATTATTATTATTATTATTATTATTATTATTATTATTATTATTATTATTATTATTATTATTATTATTATTATTATTATTATTATTATTATTGCCCATAATCTATGGGCTATTATTATGCTGAACTTGACATATATAAACTAAATAATTTAAATGAAGGGTAAAACTTTTTCCTCACTAATACGTAATAAATAAATAAACACATAGATATATTATTTGTATTACATACATTTATAGCATTATTAAAACTGGTACTGCACATCCAATTAAATTTATACTGGTAGCTAAATAGTGTTATAGAGTTTAAGAAGGCAGGAATATTACTTAATATAGTGTGAAGTGGACATAGATTATGTGGCTGGAATTAAAATTATAGCGTTTACAGGATGTATTTTGCGAAATTACAAATTAATAAAAAAAACATTATTGAAGGATTCGAGCCCTGGTATTTATACATATTTCATCTCCTTGTAGGCTATTTAATGATCGCTACTCGAACGCCGGATATTATTCGTCTAAATATTGGTTGTCTTGTACTTTTTCACTATGAATGAGAGTTTAACTTAATTTGAAATGTTTCAAATTGAGTAATACTGCATTTGTCGAACTCTCGTAAATATCTAAAAACATATCTCCTTCACTGTTCTTTAACTATTTAAGACAATTAAAACCAAATATAGCGTATTTAAAACATTTACCAGTATGTTACCTCGTGAATCATAGCTTTAGCTTTTCGAGCATGCGCAGAGGGCCATAACAGGTACTCTGCTTTATGAAGCGGCTCATTCGTTTTGTCGCTAAGTGTACAAAGCAAATAATGTTTTGCAAAATAATGTGCTCATTATATGGAACAGAAGTCCTGTTGGCTTCGCTCTACAGAATAAATAAAAATTGTTATTATTATTATTATTATTATTATTATTATTATTATTATTATTTATATTAATTTTAATAACGTTTTCATTTATGGCTCCCAACTAACTATAAATTTGGAAATTGATTTCTTGAGGAGAGTAACAGGATGTTCAAAGTTAGAAAAAAAATGAAATAATGTCAAACGAGGAAAAATGTTAGATATTCATTAATAGACAATATAAAATATAAGCAATTAAATTGGTATGGGCATGTACGACGAAACAATATAAGATATAAGCAATTAAATTGGCATGGGCATGTACGACGAAACAAGAAGAAAGGTTACCCCGGAAAACATTGGAATGGTATCCACCTGGTAGAAGAAGGAAAAGGAGACCTCGAAGCTCGTGGATGCAAGAAATAAGAACTGGATTTGGAGGACTGGAGGAAATGAAGTGGATGGATAGGAACGAGTGGAGAAGAAAGTACAGAAAGATTTGTAAACATTGAAAAACTATATAAATACAATTATTATTATTATTATTATTATTATTATTATTATTATTATATTACGGTGCTGGGGATGGTTTACTTAACAACGACTTTTAATAGCAATGGTCATTGGCGTCGCAACTCCAAAGGTGGGTGTGAATACACTGAAAATTTTGTTATAGGCTAAGATTAAATTTAGTTAATCTATTAATAAATTAAATTAAATTAATTAATTTAATCTTAAATTGAACCTCATAGTCATATTTTGCTATAAAACTTCAATTGTTATAGGCTGCTTATTTCAGTCTAGTCGAATATCACGTATTTTATTCCCACTACACTAAACAAAGGGCTTCAAAGTAAGAATTGAGGATTAAGAACGTTAGCCAGGGATCGACTGGTAATAAATATTCCAGAATTCACAAACAATTATAAGTTAATATAACTTCGGTGAATGTGTATGTTCATTTTCAAAATACTTATTTTATGGATGACTTCAAAATATGCTAAATTCGATATTACACAGTAAATATTAATGTGGTTTTTAAAACCAATATAATAATAATGCCATACAAATACAGCAATAATAATCTTCCTCTTCACTTCCTAGTTTAGGCAAGAGTTGCCTGTTCCGTCTTCACTAATAGATCTAAGACCATCTCTTCCGAGGACGTCCGACATCTCTTCTTCCTCTTGGAAAATAATGAAAGATTTTATTTGGTAAGCAATAATAATAATAATAATAATAATAATAATAATAATAATAATGACGATAATGATAATAAGAAGTGGATTAACGAAAACGGAGGTTCATCACCACGCGTACATAAGCTATCCATACAGCTGAAGCTAGAATTAAAAAATCGCTATACGGCCGTAATTTTAGATTTTCTCTACGAAACTCGGTACCATATATGCCATTAAAATAAAACTAGAAAGATATTTTAAAAAATCAGCGAAATCCGACCATTAGCAGTAGGAGGTTACCGTAAAGCTGGAATTTAAAATATTTCTAGTGAGTCTTGTTAGTTTTCTTCCAACTTAACTGAATACTTACTATTAAATTAACATCATGAACATCAAGGGTAAGGCCCTCTGGCCCGTTCCGACTTCAAGAGATTTGGTACGATTAAATTAACTACAGCAATATATATTCTGTAAACCATCAAAATTGGACCACACATTAAATATTCTGAAAATAACGCTTTTTTTCGTACTTCCTGCGTGAAGGACTTTTATTTATGTTTCGTTAACACTTTTTTAAGAGAAGTAGGATTGTTAAGAGTGTATCACATGTCTCCTAAGTTATGCATATTTTTTAATTTATTTACATTTTGTGTTATTGTTTATGGGTATTTGAATTCCACTGCTTAATAAAAATGTTCCCATTTATTATTAAATATTTACTCCCAATTAATTTGCCATAAATTTAGATTTATCCTTGACCGACTGGAAATATACTGTAGGAATTGGGGATTGACTGTAAATGTTAGTAAGACAAAAACAATGACTTTCAAAAGTTGGACAGTTTATAGTGGAGCAGAGGAATGGAAATACCGAGATCAAGTACTTCAAAACGTGAAAATGTTTGAGTATCTTGGTACCACGTTGAAAATGTACGGAAAGTGTACGAAAGATATTGATATAGCATTATTCAAAGGGAGGGGACAACTTAATAGTATTCTCAGTATTCTGGGTAGAGTGCCTGATATTCCAGTTAGTACGTTAGAAAAATGTATGGAGGGATGGTGAGGCCAGTAATGCACTATGGTGCAAAGAACAGAAATACTAAATAAGGTATATACGTGTTATGAATACATAGAGTACTTTACATTGATATTTAATTATTTCATAGATTATTTTAATTATTCAAATAAAACAGTTGTTGAAATAAAGCACTTAGACATATTATATTTTAGGACAGAGTTTTGATTATGGCAGAACAACGTTTTCAAGGCTAACTGTAAAATCTCTGCATTTAGACTATGGAATATTAGTACAGTTAGGGGAGATGTAGGTCAAAGCTCAGTATTTAACCCTGACAAACTAAGGGACTCGTGTCTGTCTGTGAAAACAAGAGCAGCTGATGGGTAAATCTACCAACCATTTTTCTTAATTAATTCACTAGGAACAGCTAGAGATGCATTCAAGTATCTTAAATAGTTTAATACTTTTTTTTTGTGTAGGAGTTATTAGATATTTTTTTAACTGTAGATTAGGGTAGATTTATAAATCCCACGTCTCCCTCCCTCAAACCCCAGAAAGTTCGAATGTAGGTTTTCTTAATATAAGCTTAGATTAGTTATTTAGGGTTAGAATACTTAGGGTTATTGTAATCATTATACTCTAGAAATAAAATAGTTAAAATTAAGAATCCATTTATTTGTGTTCGAAAACACGTATGCCTTTATAACTAATATATCCACATATTAACGCTCGGCTAGAAGCTCATGCTACCAAAAATTGCCAAGTCCCGAAAGTCCTTTAAGCCCTACGAAAACCAGCAGTTCGTAATAATACACATTTTCTAAAATATATTACAGCACTTAGTAAGGTCGTTTCTAACAGTGGAATTTTATATGAATTTGGGTCATACCAGGACGACATAAGCCGCAAAATTCGTGTACTCAAATACTGGTTGCGAGTAATCCAAGGTGAACAAACAATGCTCAGAGCAATTTGTTACGACCACCAAATTAGGAAAGCAAATGTGATATTCTGGACAGACGAAGTTAGGAGAGATTTCCAAAAGATTGGGATGGGCTGGATATGGGAAAAAGGGACTGAAAATCGCAAGAATGTTTGGAAAAAAATAAGGAGGAGATACATAGATATAAACCAACAAGATATTTTCACCGAATGTACGGGAAAACGCTCACTGTTTTTACAAAGAGATCAAAAACTTGCTTGGGGAAAAGAATCTTATCTACTCAATCTAGGATTTTAAGAGAGAACCGGGCTTGCTTGGTTTAGGCTAGGAGCATGAAAATTTCTAAAAGTTACCGACGATCACGAAATGCGAATATGTCCAATGTGCGGGAGCTTTGAAGACGAGATACATATATTAGGAAAATGGAACGATTTAGTATATTGGAGGCGTCAGTTATTACCGGAAGGATTTCTAAATTCAAATCGTGAAAGGTTGGCATGTAACGAGTTAATGATAAATCCAGAAAATTGGATAAACTTGAGTACATTTCTGGACAAAACGCAGAAAATAAGAACAACACTCATTCATGAATAAATACATGTTATCAAAATGCAAAACCATTAATTCTTAATAATTATACATAATTAAAGTATAATGTTATTGTATTATTATGTAATTGTAATATTATTGCGTTTTCGTTATGTAATTGTAATATTATTGTATACTTTTTGTTTTTTTTATTTTCTTTATACTAGATTTATTGAAGTTTACGTCCAGTCCCAGTCTCCTAGTGCTATTTAATACAATATGTGTGTTGGCGTCTAGTATATCCTCATTATGATCATCATTTTGCTTTACCTAGAGTTTATTAATATAATTAAGTTGTTCTCTATCTTTATCCTCTAAAGATTCAATTGCATTCTATAATAATAACAATAATAATACAATTTAACATCCCAACATGTATAGCATTTATAAACTAAGAAAAAGCTTTTGATATGGTAAATAGAAGTAAATTATGAGATATAATGAGAAATAAATGTATTCCAAAACATTTGGTTATGGCTATACAAATTTTATATGTAAATAACAAAATTGTAATAGACATGGGTTTTACATCAAAACAACAACAAATGGTAATAACAAATCGTGGTGTCAGACAAGGTTGTCCTTTATTACCTTCTCTTTTTACACGCTTTATATTAGCTTGACCTGTATCTATGTATCTATGTGACGGAATCTTTGAACGCGATTTTCACCCACTTAAAATCATTGGATTGACCTGAAACTTTGTATACGTGTAAAGGACCTGTGACAATACAATAATTTCATATTTTGTTTCAAAATTCCTTGCCAGAATCATCAGAAAATCAAAAAATTGAAAAATGGTATAATTGGTTGTCGACATTTTAGTCAATCGTTGTAAGAGCTCAGTTGGTAGAGCGGTGAACTCTAGTAGCATATAATTTGAGTAATCTGTAGGTCGCTGGTTCAAATCCGGCTGGCAGGATTTTTTTTAGAAAAGTATTACTTTTAGCTCATACTACAATAGTATCGAATTTAAAGATATTTATATTAATATCTTATTCTGTAAAATATTTAAACTAAAAACTAAAAAATAAATAATAGTTTTTAAAAACTGAAACAACATGCTTTATTAGAAAACCGAACTAAAAAATGAAAAGTAATTTTAATTTCCATCACGCTTGGGATAAAATTAAAGTCGTCAATAAAGAAATCATCTCCAACACATATAGAATAAAAGTAGAGTTATCAACAAAAAGAAAATTATTTTACCATCAAAAGCGTGAGGTGATTTTTATGATTTTTACATTTCCTTCTTAGAGACTTTACTTTTATCAATATCTGTTTATTATCAAATATATTAATTGATATAGAGCACCCCATGCTTTTGATGGTAAAATGATTTTCTTTTTGTTCATAACTCTAGTTTTATTCTATATGTGTTGGAGATGATTTTTTTGTTAACCACTTTAATTTTATCCCAAGCGTGATGGAAATTAAAATTATTTTTTATTTTTAGTTCGGTTTTCTAATAAAGCGTGTTATTTTAGTTTTTTAAAACTATTATTTATTAATTTATATATAGACGAAGTTATGTTAAAGTGGCATATTAATTTGAATAAAAAATTTTAAAATAAATAATAAACTGATGGATACAATATTATTTGCCGATGATCAAGTAGTAATTACCAGTTCAGAAGATGATCTACAAAGAGCTATTTTTAATTCATAAAAAAGAGCTAATTACAATTTTAAAATTTCAAAGAATAAAACTAAAATTTTAGCATTTAAAGGACATGATACCGGCAAAAATAGTAATTGATGATACAATTTTAGAGCAAGTGAACAGATTTAAATTTCTAGGTTTCAATTTATCATATAAGTAGAGATATTAATGACAAATTAAAAAAAAGTAATGTAATGTGAGGCACTATTAGAAGAACCCTCAAAAACACAAGAAAAGAAAGAAAATTGAACTTTTAAAATGTAATGGCTGTTCCTGTATTAATGTATGGACCTGAATGTTGGACAATCACTAAAAGACAAGAAAAAAGATTGGAAGCAGCTGAGATGAGATTTTTAAGAAATATAGCAGGATGTACTCTGTTGGATAAGGAGAGAAATGAAGATAAAATTAAGGAACTAAATATTTGCAAACTTACAGACGAAATAATTGAATATAGGAACGCCTGGAAAGTACATGTTGATGGAATGTCCAAAGAAAGATTTCCAAAATTATTGCTAAATTATAAACCACACAGAAAATGGTCTGAACAATTTTAACAATTCTAGCTTTCATGAAACTGCAACGAGCCAACTGGCTTAATCCCTGGGTGATGATGATAAATAATAAAAACAATGGTAATGATGATGATGATTATAATGATAGTGATGATAATGTTGATGATGATAATGGTAATGATGATGATAATAATGACAATAATAATAATAATGATGATGATGCTGATGATAATAATAATAATAATAATAATAATAATAATAATAATAATAATAATAATAATAATTCATTAGGAATATTCCACGCTACAGTACTTCTCCTTCAACAACTGACTTGTAATCAGAGGTTTCTGACTAAATCTCTAGGTTCCATATTTCTCCTCACTCTATCAATCCAACTTTCTCTAGGTCCGGCCACTTCCACTCCTTCAATAATAATATCAACAACAATAATAATAATAATAATAATAATAATAATAATAATAATAATAATAATAATAATATTTCTCTAGGTCTGCCACTTCCACTCCTTCAATAATAATAACACTAGTAATAATAATAATAATAATTATTATTATTGTATTTATAATAAAAATATTAATAACAATTATAAAAACAATAATAATAATCATACACCATTAATGAATATGTCCCGCACCGTAGCCGAATGGTTAATGCAGGAAGACTTGGTGCAGAACTACGGGACTTGCGCTGGTTCGACTCTGCATTGGGGGAGTATTTTTCAAATGGCATTTCGGCCAGTATGAGACCTGTGCCCATCCAGCATCGCTATAATAAGTAGCGGTTTCAGGATGAGAACACCAGCTATAACGGCTGGGGGACTCGACATGTTGACAATATGTCACCACTACACTGGCTAGATGATCATCTACCTCTGTGATTGACAATTTCGGATGCGAGGCCAGCAGCCCGATGGTAGGCTAAGGGCCTTCTAGGCCTGTCGCGCCATGGAATTATATTTTTTTAATTCATGAATATAGGTCAATGTTGACCTGTGTCGTTTTCAAATAGACAGGATCTAAAAGTCGTTTTTGTGGACGTCCAGGTCGTTATCATCCTCGTGGGCGATACCGAAAAAATGTATTGGGGATCCTAGTTGGTGACATTTGGGTAACTTTTGGTACCTTTAGGTTGCATGTGGAGTTCCCTTCAAATACTTTCATTCCTCTGATGGTCAAGTAGAGTATATCCAACAGTTCGGCGCATAAACCTCGTTTTTTTAGCTCTTAATCTGGTGATTTTTTTTTTTTAGAACCCAGATTTTACTTCCTTACTTAAATGTAAAACAAAAAGAAGTAATATACGTTTGGCAGATCATAAATGCAACAGAATTACAACTTTTATTCTTAGCTGTAATACGTGTTTAGTGCTGTATTATAAATTAGTGGTTAATTTTTTTTCAATTGGTGATTTCTATAAATTTAACTACATATTTAATAATTTATTATATAATTTTCATTTATTTTATTAGTGACCCTACAATTATGTTTTTATTTTTTATTTTCATTAAACTTACACCAATATTATATTATTATTATTATTATTATTATTATTATTATTATTATTATTATTATTATTATTATTATTATTATTATTATTATTATTATTGCATAAAATTCGGAATATTATTAGCGGCAACAAATAGTTGTCCACAAGAATTTCTAGATTCGTCTGTTGACCGTGCATAAATTGAAATATAAAGGTGATAAATTTAAGATCTTTAGTGTAGGTTTCATAGCGATGCACGGTATCAGATGAACAATACACAAAATTACATGAAATAGTCCTTCATGCAAGTAATTAAAGACAGTATAATAACAACAGATCTCTGCAATAAAGTCAGACACTCGAAACTATCGGACATATAGCTTCGGCCTATCCCGATTAAAAAAGCATATATAAAGAAATTAGAAATAAATAACAGTTTTAAAAAATTAAAAGAACACGCTTTATTAGAAAACTAAAAAATGAAAAATAATTTTAATTTCCAGTACGCTTGGGATAAAATAAAGTGGTCAACAAAAAAATTATCTCCAACACATATAGAATAAAATTAGAGTTATCAACAAAAAGAAAATAATTTTACCATCAAAAGCGTGGGGTGCTCTATATCAATTAATATATTTTATAATAAACAGATACTGGTAAAAGTAAGCTCTCTAAGAAGAAAATGTAAACATCATAAAAAGCACCCCACGCTTTTGATGGTAAAATTATTTTATTTTTGTTGATAACTCTAGTTTTATTCTATATGTGTTGGAGATGATTTTTTTGTTGACCACTTTATTTTATCCCAAGCGTACTGGAAATTAAAATTATTTTTCATTTTTTAGTTTTCTAATAAAGCGTGTTCTTTTAGTTTTTTAAAACTGTTATTTATTTTTTATTTTTTAGTTTTAATATTTTAGAGAATAAGATAAAAATGTAAATATCTTTAAATTCGATACTATTGTAGTATGAGCTAAAAGTAATACTCTTCTATAAAAAATAACCCTCCCAGCCGGATTTGAACCAGCGACGTATGGATTACTGAAATTATATACCACTAAGAGTTCACTGCTCTACCAACTGAGCTCTTACAACGATTGACTAAAACCCAACGAGTCCGCAATCTATTATACCAGTTTTCATTTTTTTGATTTTCGGATGATTCTGGCCAGGATTTTTGAAACAAAGTATGAAATTATTGTAGTGTCACGGGTCTTCTACACGTATACATAGTTTCAAGTCGATCCAATGTTTCTAAGTGGGTGAAAATCGCGTTGAAAGATTCCATTACATTGATACAAAGACACGTTTTTTGATTTTCTGATGATTATGGTCAGGATTTTAGAAAATAAATACGAAATTATTGTATTGTCACGAGTCCTCTACAAGTATGCAAAGTTTCAAGTCGATCCAACGTTTCTAAGTGGGTGAAAATCACGTTGAAAGATTCCGTTACATTTATACAAACACACTTTCTTTTTCTGATGATTATGGCCAGGATTTTAGAAAATAAATATGAAATTATTGTATTGTCACGGGTCCTCTACAAGTATACAAAGTTTCAACTCGATCCGATGATTTTATGTGGGTGAAAATCGCGTTGAAAGATTCCGTTACATAGATAGATAGATAGATAAATAGATAGATACAGGTCAAGCTAATATAAAGCGTGTAATAAATAAATATGACATTGTTGTATTGTCACGGGTCCTCTACAAGTATACAAAGTTTCAAGTGGAGCCAATGATTTTAAGTGGGTGAAAATCGCGTTGAAAGATTCCGTTACATAGATAGATAGATAGATAGATAGATAGATAGATAGATAGATAGATACAGGTCAAGCTAATATAAAGCGTGTAAAAATAGGTTGTTTCCTTGTTATCCTTTACGTAGAAAGAAGGTTCTTCTGTAGACCTATTTATAGCTGTTTTCAACAAGAAAAAAGTTACTCATATAAAAATATAATTTTACACATTTTTCAACGCTGGGAAGGTTTTTTTTATCATTATACGCCATAAAACAGGACATTATTGTACTTTGCCCACGGCAGCCAATTTGTAGCGGTATGAGAATCAGTAAGAATTAATGAATAATACGAACACTGATATCCCTTTTAAATATTATTTTTAATAAGAGAAAATAAATACTAATTCAAGTTAACTAATGTTTCCTCAGTCCGAATCTGTATTCAGCTTTTCTGTACCACGAGAGGTTTTCCTGTAATTTTGAAAAGAAAAACGAAGAAGTATCAAAATTGGCAAACATGATTATTAAAAAAAATTATACAATATAACTTAACTTGAATGTCTGATTTTAGGTAATGATGAGTGTTGAATCCGAACCTGTATTCAGATTTTCTCTATAGCGCCCGGGTTTTCTGTAATTTGTAGGAATAAGAGCGAAAAAGTTTAACCAAGGGTTTCAAAAACGTCAGATGAGGTATATTATTTTTTTAAAAACATATTTAACGCCATCAATTCACATTTGGAAGTACAAAATTGATTATAAAACTTTAAATTATGTTCATTAAAAGTACTTACATCCACTCATATGTGCAAATTGTCGCTCCAAACTTCGCGCCGTTTCAATGCCCTGCGAAGACTTTGAGGTGAATTCCTCTTTACGCATCGGCAATAATCCTCGAACTTTACTTCATTCCACTTGACATGGTGCCTTATTTCCATGGATGTAATATCCACCTGAAATCTTTCATCCTGCACCTTACTCGTTGCATCAAGTATTCTGGGGAAGTACATATATAGTTGTATAGAAATGAAGTTTCACTCTCATGTTACAACCTACAGCTTTGAAGTTAGTTAACAGTTCTTCAGAAATTCCTTTATAATTTTCTGAGTTTCTGTTAACTATGAATTTTTCTATCTAACTCTTAAATGAATGTCACGAAAATCTTTTTTTTTTTTTATTTATTGATGACTGAAAATTTAGATGTCCCTTTAGGTCATGTATCTATTTGAGTTTTAAATGTTAAACTGCATTGGTTTCGCTGCAAAGATTGGTAATAAATTGCTAACAACTCCAAGTTTAATATGAAAATGGAGCAAACGTGCTTAATCTTTAGGAATTATTCGAGCATACAATACATTTTTACCACTCCACTGATATAAGTTCTGATCTGGGAGGTTGGTGCTTTATTTCCTTCTGTCGGCCACGATCACTATTGTCCCATTCACGAAGAAAACAGGGGACGTAGTCAAACCGATTGTCTATCAAGAAGAAAAATCTTAAAATCACGACACAATATATCAAGATGTTTACATTTTTATGCTTGTCAGTCATTAATTTCAAGTGTTTATACATATTGTTTTTAATTTGACAGAATATATCAATAGTACAAACAGAAAAAAATCCTTTATGCCTTAAGACTTGTTAAAGAGCTATATAAAAATATCAGAGGGATCATATTCAAGACCAAATGGATTGACTAAATCCCTTATATATCTACAAAACACTTTCATCCGTTTTAAGAAAAAGAAATACACAAATTCAGCCTCTCTGAGTCTATAACAAGGAAAGTTCCGGCGCTCAGCAATTTTTTTTTAGTCTCGATCTTAACAGTACCAATTGTTGGCAAATTTAAGTCTCTGACCAAGTCTTCGAGTTCATTTTATGTGAAATTGTTGTGTTGGTTTGGATGTTTCGGATAATTCAATTTCTGTATCTACTTCCAAAGTTAGTCAGATTTTGAAGAAACGTTTTCTATCAGTCTTTGGGGAGGAAGTGGAATTGGCACTGGGTGAAGGGTACATTTCAAAGTAGGATATACCACACCGTGTCTGTTCTCTTATTATCTTTTAATTTTACTTTGCACAAATAAAAATTTAATCGGTTACATGATTTTGAGGTTCACGCTAAAACATGAAACACCAAAATATAATGTTCCCGTTGTACCGATTATCCGCAGATCCACATTTACAAAATACGACATACACACAATATGGACACCATGATTTATCATGGTCACCAAATTTGACACAAAATAACATGCAATTTCCTATTTACTCTCGTCAGTAATTATCCTTCTTTTTGTTTATAAATATATAACTACCACAGTGTATAAAGAAATGAATCAAGATGGGCAACGAGCTGACAATTTAGAAAACAAAACATTTGTTCGAAAATTATTTTGTTTCTTCTTTCAGTGAAACTTAAACACTGGCTGATAAATGAAAAATAAATTGCATTTAACT